>OX424576.1:85736157-85743657 GCA_949152435.1 Gastracanthus pulcherrimus
AAGTATTGAGCTGATATATAGAAATACGCAATCTGCGCATGCACCACGATTTGCATAAATAGCTAGGATAGCGATTTCGCTTCTCAGTCTGCCCTCACCTTTCAACGCAGAAAGGTCGATAAGTAAGAAAAATTTTAGACCATAAATATAACTTAATTTTATAATATCATTTATCGTTCTAAGAATCGCAGTGCAATAGCCGACTACGCATTGAAAATGCCGTGCAGGTTATATATATATATATATATATATATATATATATATATATATATATATATATATATATTGTTATATGCTTGCAGACTACGCATACGTAACAATGAATTTGCTGGATTTTGCTTATATTTATTTAAGTATTGAGCTGATATATAGAAATACGCAATCTGCGAATGCGCCACGATTTGCATAAATAGCCGGGACAGCGGTTCCATTTCTCAGTCTACCCGCACCCTTCAAAGCAGAAAGGTCGATAAGTAAGAAAAATTTAAGACCATAAATTATACTGAATTTTATAATATCATTTATTGTTCAAAGAATCGCAGTGCAATAGCCAGCTACGCGTTGGAAATGCTGTGTAGGTTATATATATTGTTATATGCTTGCAGTCTACGCATGCGTAACAATGAATTTGCTGGATTTTGCTTATATTTATTTAAGTATTGAGCTGATATATAGAAATACGCAATCTGCGCATGCGCCACGATTTGGATAAATAGCTGGGACAGCCGTTTCGCTTCTCAGTCTGCCCTCACCCTTCAAAGCAGAAAGGTCGATAAATAAGAAAAATCTTAGACCATAAATTTTATTGAATTTTATAATATCATTTTTCGTTCGAAGAATCGCAGTGCAATAGCCAGCTACAAGTTGGAAATGCTGTGTAGGTTATATATATTGTTTTATGCTTGCAGTCTACGCATGCGTAACAATGAATTTGCTGGATTTTGCTTATATTTATTTAAGTATTGAGCTGATATATAGAAATACGCAATCTGCGAATGCGCCACGATTTGCATAAATAGCCGGAACAGCGGTTCCATTTCTCAGTCTACCCTCACCCTTTGAAGCAGAAATGTCTATAAGTATGTAAAATTTTAGACATTAATTTTATTGAATTTTATAATATCATTTTTCGTTCTAAGAATCGCAGTGCAATAGCCAGCTACGCGTTGGAAATGCTGTGTAGGTTATATATATTGTTTTATGCTTGCAGTCTACGCATGCGTAACAATGAATTTGCTGGATTTTGCTTATATTTATTTAAGTATTGTGCTGATATATAGAAATACGCAATCTGCGCATGCGCCACGATTTGCATAAATAGCCGGAACAGCGGTTTCATTTCTCAGTCTACCGGCACCCTTCAAAGCAGAAAGGTCGATAAATAAGAAAAATTTTAGACCATTAATTTTATTGAATTTTATAATATCATTTTTCGTTCTAAGAATCGCAGTGCAATAGCCGACTACGGGTTGAAAATGCCGTGCAGGTTATATATATATATTGTAATATGCTTGCAGACTACACATACGTAACAATGAATTTGGTGGATTTTGCTTATATTTATTTAAGTATTGAGCTGATATATAGAAATATGCAATCTGCGCACGCACCACGCTTTGCATAAACAGCTAGGATAGCGATTTCGCTTCTCAGTCTGCCCTCACCTTTCAAATCAGAAAGGTCGATAAGTAAGAAAAATTTTAGACCATAAATATTATTGAAATTTATAATATTATTTTTCGTTCTAAGAATCGCAGTGCAATAGCCAGCTACAAGTTGGAAATGCTGTGTAGGTTATATATATTGTTTTATGCTTGTAGTCTACGCATGCGTAACAATGAATTTGCTGGATTTTGCTTATATTTATTTAAGTATTGAGCTGATATATAGAAATACGCAATCTGCGAATGCGCCACGATTTGCATAAATAGCCGGGACAGCGGTTCGATTTCTCAGTCTGCCCTCACCCTTCAAAGCAGAAAGGTCGATAAGTAAGAAAAATTTAAGACCATAAATTATACTTAATTTTATAATATCATTTTTCGTTCAAAGAATCGCAGTGCAATAGCCGACTACGCGTTGGAACTGCTGTGTCGGTTATATATATTGTTATATGCCTGCAGTCTACGCATACGTAACAAAGAATTTGCTAGATTTTGCTTATATTTATTTAAGTATTGAGCTGATATATAGAAATACGCAATCTGCGCATGCACCACGATTTGCATAAATAGCTAGGATAGCGAATTCGCTTCTCAGTCTGCCCTCACCTTTAAACGCAGAAAGGTCGATAAGTAAGAAAAATTTTAGACCATAAATTTTATTGAATTTTATAATATCATTTTTCGTTCTAAGAATCGCAGTGCAATAGCCGACTACGCGTTGGAAATGCTGTGTAGGTTATACATATTGTTATATGCCTGCAGTCTACGCATGCGTAACAATGAATTTGCTAGATTTTGCTTATATTTATTTAAGTATTGTGCTGATATATAGAGATAAGCAATCTGCGCATGCGCCACGATTTGCATAAATAGCCGGGACAGCGGTTCGATTTCTCAGTCTGCCCTCACCCTTCAAAGCAGAAAGGTCGATAAGTAAGAAAAATTTAAGACCATAAATTATACTTAATTTTATAATATCATTTTTCGTTCAAAGAATCGCAGTGCAATAGCCGACTACGCGTTGGAACTGCTGTGTCGGTTATATATATTGTTATATGCCTGCAGTCTACGCATACGTAACAAAGAATTTGCTAGATTTTGCTTATATTTATTTAAGTATTGAGCTGATATATAGAAATACGCAATCTGCGCATGCACCACGATTTGCATAAATAGCTAGGATAGCGAATTCGCTTCTCAGTCTGCCCTCACCTTTAAACGCAGAAAGGTCGATAAGTAAGAAATATTTTAGACCATAAATTTTATTGAATTTTATAATATCATTTTTCGTTCTAAGAATCGCAGTGCAATAGCCGACTACGCGTTGGAAATGCTGTGTAGGTTATACATATTGTTATATGCCTGCAGTCTACGCATGCGTAACAATGAATTTGCTAGATTTTGCTTATATTTATTTAAGTATTGTGCTGATATATAGAGATAAGCAATCTGCGCATGCGCCACGATTTGCATAAATAGCCGGGACAGCGGTTCCATTTCTCAGTCTGCCCTCACCCTTTGAACCAGAAATGTCGATCAGTATGACAAATTTTAGACCATAAATATTATTGAATTTTATAATATCATTTTTCGTTCTAAGAATCGCAGTGCAATAGCCGACTACGCGTTGGAAATGCTGTGTAGGTTATACATATTGTTATATGCCTGCAGTCGACGCATGCGTAACAATGAATTTGCTAGATTTTGCTTATATTTATTTAAGTATTGTGCTGATATATAGAGATAAGCAATCTGCGCATGCGCCACGATTTGCATAAATAGCCGGGACAGCGGTTCCATTTCGCAGTCTGCCCTCACCCTTTGAACCAGAAATGTCGATCAGTATGACAAATTTTAGACCATAAATTATATTGAAATTTATAATATCATTTTTCGTTCTAAGAATCTCAGTGCAATAGCCGACTACGCATTGAAAATGCCGTGCAGGTTATATATATATATATATATATATGGTTATATGCTTGCAGACTACGCATACGTAACAATGAATTTGCTGGATTTTGCTTATAGTTATTTAAGTATTGAGCTGATATATAGAAATACGCAATCTGCGAATGCGCCACGATTTGCATAAATAGCCGGGACAGCGGTTCCATTTGTCAGTCTACCCGCACCCTTCAAAGCAGAAAGGTCGATAAGTAAGAAAAATTTAAGACCATAAATTATACTGAATTTTATAATATCATTTTTCGTTCAAAGAATCGCAGTGCAATAGCCGACTACGCGTTGGAACTGCTGTGTCTGTTATATATATTGTTATATGCATGCAGTCTAGGCATGCGTAACAATGAATTTGCTAGATTTTGCTTATATTTATTTAAGTATTGAGCTGATATATAGAAATACGCAATCTGCGCATGCGGCACGATTTGGATAAATAGCTAGGACAGCGGTTCCATTTCTCAGTCTGCCCTCACCCTTTGAACCAGAAATGTCGATCAGTATGACAAATTTTAGACCATAAATATTATTGAAATTTATAATATCATTTTTCGTTCAAAGAATCGCAGTGCAATAGTCGACTACGCGTTGGAACTGCTGTGTCGGTTATATATATTGTTATATGCCTGCAGTCTACGCATACGTAACAAAGAATTTGCTAGATTTTGCTTATATTTATTTAAGTATTTAGCTGATATATAGAAATACGCAATCTGCGAATGCGCAACGATTTGCATAAATAGCCGGGACAGCGGTTCCATTTCTCAGTCTACCGGCACCCTTCAAAGCAGAAAGGTCGATAAATAAGAAAAATTTTAGACCATTAATTTTATTGAATTTTATAATATCATTTTTCGTTCTAAGAATCGCAGTGCAATAGCCGACTACGGGTTGAAAATGCCGTGCAGGTTATATATATATATTGTAATATGCTTGCAGACTACACATACGTAACAATGAATTTGGTGGATTTTGCTTATATTTATTTAAGTATTGAGCTGATATATAGAAATATGCAATCTGCGCACGCACCACGCTTTGCATAAACAGCTAGGATAGCGATTTCGCTTCTCAGTCTGCCCTCACCTTTCAAATCAGAAAGGTCGATAAGTGAGAAAAATTTTAGACCATAAATATTATTGAAATTTATAATATTATTTTTCGTTCTAAGAATCGCAGTGCAATAGCCAGCTACAAGTTGGAAATGCTGTGTAGGTTATATATATTGTTTTATGCTTGTAGTCTACGCATGCGTAACAATGAATTTGCTGGATTTTGCTTATATTTATTTAAGTATTGAGCTGATATATAGAAATACGCAATCTGCGAATGCGCCACGATTTGCATAAATAGCCGGGACAGCGGTTCGATTTCTCAGTCTGCCCTCACCCTTCAAAGCAGAAAGGTCGATAAGTAAGAAAAATTTAAGACCATAAATTATACTTAATTTTATAATATCATTTTTCGTTCAAAGAATCGCAGTGCAATAGCCGACTACGCGTTGGAACTGCTGTGTCGGTTATATATATATTGTTATATGCCTGCAGTCTACGCATACGTAACAAAGAATTTGCTAGATTTTGCTTATATTTATTTAAGTATTGAGCTGATATATAGAAATACGCAATCTGCGCATGCACCACGATTTGCATAAATAGCTAGGATAGCGAATTCGCTTCTCAGTCTGCCCTCACCTTTAAACGCAGAAAGGTCGATAAGTAAGAAAAATTTTAGACCATAAATTTTATTGAATTTTATAATATCATTTTTCGTTCTAAGAATCGCAGTGCAATAGCCGACTACGCGTTGGAAATGCTGTGTAGGTTATACACATTGTTATATGCCTGCAGTCTACGCATGCGTAACAATGAATTTGCTAGATTTTGCTTATATTTATTTAAGTATTGTGCTGATATATAGAGATAAGCAATCTGCGCTTGCGCCACGATTTGCATAAATAGCCGGGACAGCGGTTCGATTTCTCAGTCTGCCCTCACCCTTTAAAGCAGAAAGGTCGATAAGTAAGAAAAATTTTAGACCATAAATTATACTTAATTTTATAATATCATTTTTCGTTCAAAGAATCGCAGTGCAATAGCCGACTACGCGTTGGAACTGCTGTGTCGGTTATATATATATTGTTATATGCCTGCAGTCTACGCATACGTAACAAAGAATTTGCTAGATTTTGCTTATATTTATTTAAGTATTGAGCTGATATATAGAAATACGCAATCTGCGCATGCACCACGATTTGCATAAATAGCTAGGATAGCGAATTCGCTTCTCAGTCTGCCCTCACCTTTAAACGCAGAAAGGTCGATAAGTAAGAAATATTTTAGACCATAAATTTTATTGAATTTTATAATATCATTTTTCGTTCTAAGAATCGCAGTGCAATAGCCGACTACGCGTTGGAAATGCTGTGTAGGTTATACATATTGTTATATGCCTGCAGTCTACGCATGCGTAACAATGAATTTGCTAGATTTTGCTTATATTTATTTAAGTATTGTGCTGATATACAGAGATAAGCAATCTGCGCATGCGCCACGATTTGCATAAATAGCCGGGACAGCGGTTCCATTTCTCAGTCTGCCCTCACCCTTTGAACCAGAAATGTCGATCAGTATGACAAATTTTAGACCATAAATATTATTGAAATTTATAATATCATTTTTCGTTCTAAGAATCGCAGTGCAATAGCCGACTACGCGTTGAAAATGCTGTGTAGGTTATATATATAGTTATATGCTTGCCGTCTACGCATGCGTAACAATAAATTTGCTAGATTTTGTTTATATTTATTTAAGTATTGTGCTGATATATAGAAATACGCAATCTGCGCATGCGCCACGATTTGCATAAATAGCCGGAACAGCGGTTTCATTTCTCAGTCTACCCGCACCCTTCAAAGCAGAAAGGTCGATAAATTAGAAAAATTTTAGACCATAAATTTTATTGAATTTTATAATATCATTTTTGTTCAAAGAATCGCAGTGCAATAGTCGACTACGCGTTGGAACTGCTTTGTCGGTTATATATATTGTTATATGCCTGCAGTCTACGCATACGTAACAAAGAATTTGCTAGATTTTGCTTATATTTATTTAAGTATTTAGCTGATATATAGAAATACGCAATCTGCGCATGCACCACGATTTGCATAAATAGCTAGGATAGCGATTTCGCTTCTCAGTCTGCCCTCACCTTTCAACGCAGAAAGGTCGATAAGTAAGAAAAATTTTAGACCATAAATTTTATTGAATTTTATAATATCATTTTTCGTTCTAAGAATCGCAGTGCAATAGCCGACTACGCGTTGGAAATGCTGTGTAGGTTATACATATTGTTATATGCCTGCAGTCGACGCATGCGTAACAATGAATTTGCTAGATTTTGCTTATATTTATTTAAGTATTGTGCTGATATATAGAGATAAGCAATCTGCGCATGCGCCACGATTTGCATAAATAGCCGGGACAGCGGTTCCATTTCGCAGTCTGCCCTCACCCTTTGAACCAGAAATGTCGATCAGTATGACAAATTTTAGACCATAAATTATATTGAAATTTATAATATCATTTTTCGTTCTAAGAATCTCAGTGCAATAGCCGACTACGCATTGAAAATGCCGTGCAGGTTATATATATATATATATATATATATATATATATATATATATATATATATATATATTGTTATATGCTTGCAGACTACGCATACGTAACAATGAATTTGCTGGATTTTGCTTATAGTTATTTAAGTATTGAGCTGATATATAGAAATACGCAATCTGCGAATGCGCCACGATTTGCATAAATAGCCGGGACAGCGGTTCCATTTGTCAGTCTACCCGCACCCTTCAAAGCAG
>OX424576.1:85746157-85753657 GCA_949152435.1 Gastracanthus pulcherrimus
CTCAGTCTACCCGCACTCTTCAAAGCAGAAAGGTCGATAAGTAAGAAAAATTTTAGACCATAAATTTTATTGAATTTTATAATATCATTTTTCGTTCTAAGAATCGCAGTGCAATAGCCGACTACGCGTTGGAAATGCTGTGTAGGTTATACATATTGTTATATGCCTGCAGTCTAGGCATGCGTAACAATGAATTTGCTAGATTTTGCTTATATTTATTTAAGTATTGTGCTGATATATAGAGATAAGCAATCTGCGCATGCGCCACGATTTGCATAAATAGCCGGGACAGCGGTTCTATTTCACAGTCTGCATTCACCCTTTGAAACAGAAATCTCGATAAGTATGACAAATTTGAGACCATAATTATTTTTGAAATTTATAATATCATTTTTCGTTCTAAGAATCGCAGTGCAATGGCCGACTACGCGTTGGAAATG
This sequence comes from Gastracanthus pulcherrimus, assembly GCA_949152435.1. Lineage (NCBI taxonomy): Eukaryota > Metazoa > Arthropoda > Insecta > Hymenoptera > Pteromalidae > Gastracanthus > Gastracanthus pulcherrimus. The sequence goes on from OX424576.1 coordinate 85,746,598, forward strand.
CTGTGTAGGTTATATATATTGTTATATGCTTGCAGACTACGCATACGTAACAATGAATTTGCTGGATTTTGCTTATATTTATTTAAGTATTGAGCTGATATATAGAAATACGCAATCTGCGAATGCGCCACGATTTGCATAAATAGCCGGGACAGCGGTTCCATTTCTCAGTCTACCCGCACCCTTCAAAGCAGAAAGGTCGATAAGTAAGAAAAATTTAAGACCATAAATTATACTGAATTTTATAATATCATTTATTGTTCAAAGAATCGCAGTGCAATAGCCAGCTACGCGTTGGAAATGCTGTGTAGGTTATATATATTGTTATATGCTTGCAGACTACGCATGCGTAACAATGAATTTGCTGGATTTTGCTTATATTTATTTAAGTATTGAGCTGATATATAGAAATACGCAATCTGCGCATGCGCCACGATTTGGATAAATAGCTAGGACAGCGGTTTCGCTTCTCAGTCTGCCCTCACCCTTCAAAGCAGAAAGGTCGATAAGTAAGAAAAATTTTAGACCATAAATTTTATTGAATTTTATAATATCATTTTTCGTTTTAAGAATCGCAGTGCAATAGCCGACTACGCGTTGGAAATGCTGTGTAGGTTATACATATTGTTATATGCTTGCAGTCTACGCATGCGTAACAATGAATTTGCTGGATTTTGCTTATATTTATTTAAGTATTGAGCTGATATATAGAAATACGCAATCTGCGCATGCACCACGATTTGCATAAATAGCTAGGATAGCGATTTCGCTTCTCAGTCTGCCCTCACCTTTCAACGCAGAAAGGTCGATAAATAAGAAAAATTTTAGACCATAAATATTACTTAATTTTATAATATCATTTATCGTTCTAAGAATCGCAGTGCAATAGCCGACTACGCATTGAAAATGCCGTGCAGGTTATATATATATATATATATATATATATATATATTGTTATATGCTTGCAGACTACGCATACGTAACAATGAATTTGCTGGATTTTGCTTATATTTATTTAAGTATTGAGCTGATATATAGAAATACGCAATCTGCGAATGCGCCACGATTTGCATAAATAGCCGGGACAGCGGTTCCATTTCTCAGTCTACCCGCACCCTTCAAAGCAGAAAGGTCGATAAGTAAGAAAAATTTAAGACCATAAATTATACTGAATTTTATAATATCATTTTTCGTTCAAAGAATCGCAGTGCAATAGCCGACTACGCGTTGGAACTGCTGTGTCTGTTATATATATATATTGTTATATGCATTCAGTCTACGCATGCGTAACAATGAATTTGCTAGATTTTGCTTATATTTATTTAAGTATTGAGCTGATATATAGAAATACGCAATCTGCGAATGCGCCACGATTTGCATAAATAGCCGGGACAGCGGTTCCATTTCTCAGTCTACCCGCATCCTTCAAAGCAGAAAGGTCGATAAGTAAGAAAAATTTAAGACCATAAATTATACTGAATTTTATAATATCATTTTTCGTTCAAAGAATCGCAGTGCAATAGCCGACTACGCGTTGGAACTGCTGTGTCTGTTATATATATATATATATATTCTTATATGCTTGCAGACTACGCATACGTAACAATGAATTTGCTGGATTTTGCTTATATTTATTTAAGTATTGAGCTGATATATAGAAATACGCAATCTTCGAATGCGCCACGATTTGCATAAATAGCCGGGACAGCGGTTCCATTTCTCAGTCTACCCGCACCCTTCAAAGCAGAAAGGTCGATAAGTAAGAAAAATTTAAGACCATAAATTATACTGAATTTTATAATATCATTTTTCGTTCAAAGAATCGCAGTGCAATAGCCGACTACGTGTTGGAACTGCTGTGTCTGTTATATATATTGTTATATGCATGCAGTCTACGCATGCGTAACAATGAATTTGCTAGATTTTGCTTATAGTTATTTAAGTATTGAGCTGATATATAGAAATACGCAATCTGCTAATGCGCCACGATTTGCATAAATAGCCGGGACAGCGGTTCCATTTCTCAGTCTACCCGCACTCTTCAAAGCAGAAAGGTCGATAAGTAAGAAAAATTTTAGACCATAAATTTTATTGAATTTTATAATATCATTTTTCGTTCTAAGAATCGCAGTGCAATAGCCGACTACGCGTTGGAAATGCTGTGTAGGTTATACATATTGTTATATGCCTGCAGTCTAGGCATGCGTAACAATGAATTTGCTAGATTTTGCTTATATTTATTTAAGTATTGTGCTGATATATAGAGATAAGCAATCTGCGCATGCGCCACGATTTGCATAAATAGCCGGGACAGCGGTTCTATTTCACAGTCTGCATTCACCCTTTGAAACAGAAATGTCGATAAGTATGACAAATTTGAGACCATAATTATTTTTGAAATTTATAATATCATTTTTCGTTCTAAGAATCGCAGTGCAATGGCCGACTACGCGTTGGAAATGCTGTGTAGGTTATATATATTGTTATATGCTTGCAGACTACGCATACGTAACAATGAATTTGCTGGATTTTGCTTATATTTATTTAAGTATTGAGCTGATATATAGAAATACGCAATCTGCGAATGCGCCACGATTTGCATAAATAGCCGGGACAGCGGTTCCATTTCTCAGTCTACCCGCACCCTTCAAAGCAGAAAGGTCGATAAGTAAGAAAAATTTAAGACCATAAATTATACTGAATTTTATAATATCATTTATTGTTCAAAGAATCGCAGTGCAATAGCCGACTACGCGTTGGAAATGCTGTGTAGGTTATATATATTGCTATATGCTTGCAGACTACGCATACGTAACAATGAATTTGCTGGATTTTGCTTATATTTATTTAAGTATTGAGCTGATATATAGAAATACGCAATCTGCGCATGCGCCACGATTTGGATAAATAGCTAGGACAGCGGTTTCGCTTCTCAGTCTGCCCTCACCCTTCAAAGCAGAAAGGTCGATAAGTAAGAAAAATTTTAGACCATAAATTTTATTGAATTTTATAATATCATTTTTCGTTCTAAGAATCGCAGTGCAATAGCCGACTACGCGTTGGAAATGCTGTGTAGGTTATACATATTGTTATATGCTTGCAGTCTACGCATGCGTAACAATGAATTTGCTGGATTTTGCTTATATTTATTTAAGTATTGAGCTGATATATAGAAATACGCAATCTGCGCATGCACCACGATTTGCATAAATAGCTAGGATAGCGATTTCGCTTCTCAGTCTGCCCTCACCTTTCAACGCAGAAAGGTCGATAAATAAGAAAAATTTTAGACCATAAATATTACTTAATTTTATAATATCATTTATCGTTCTAAGAATCGCAGTGCAATAGCCGACTACGCATTGAAAATGCCGTGCAGGTTATATATATATATATATATATATATATATATATATATATATATATTGTTATATGCTTGCAGACTACGCATACGTAACAATGAATTTGCTGGATTTTGCTTATATTTATTTAAGTATTGAGCTGATATATAGAAATACGCAATCTGCGAATGCGCCACGATTTGCATAAATAGCCGGGACAGCGGTTCCATTTCTCAGTCTACCCGCACCCTTCAAAGCAGAAAGGTCGATAAGTAAGAAAAATTTAAGACCATAAATTATACTGAATTTTATAATATCATTTTTCGTTCAAAGAATCGCAGTGCAATAGCCGACTACGCGTTGGAATTGCTGTGTCTGTTATATATATATTGTTATATGCATTCAGTCTACGCATGCGTAACAATGAATTTGCTAGATTTTGCTTATATTTATTTAAGTATTGAGCTGATATATAGAAATACGCAATCTGCGAATGCGCCACGATTTGCATAAATAGCCGGGACAGCGGTTCCATTTCTCAGTCTACCCGCACCCTTCAAAGCAGAAAGGTCGATAAGTAAGAAAAATTTAAGACCATAAATTATACTGAATTTTATAATATCATTTTTCGTTCAAAGAATCGCAGTGCAATAGCCGACTATGCGTTGGAACTGCTGTGTCTGTTATATATATATATATTCTTATATGCTTGCAGACTACGCATACGTAACAATGAATTTGCTGGATTTTGCTTATATTTATTTAAGTATTGAGCTGATATATAGAAATACGCAATCTGCGAATGCGCCACGATTTGCATAAATAGCCGGGACAGCGGTTCCATTTCTCAGTCTACCCGCACCCTTCAAAGCAGAAAGGTCGATAAGTAAGAAAAATTTAAGACCATAAATTATACTGAATTTTATAATATCATTTTTCGTTCAAAGAATCGCAGTGCAATAGCCGACTACGTGTTGGAACTGCTGTGTCTGTTATATATATTGTTATATGCATGCAGTCTACGCATGCGTAACAATGAATTTGCTAGATTTTGCTTATAGTTATTTAAGTATTGAGCTGATATATAGAAATACGCAATCTGCGAATGCGCCACGATTTGCATAAATAGCCGGGACAGCGGTTCCATTTCTCAGTCTACCCGCACCCTTCAAAGCAGAAAGGTCGATAAGTAAGAAAAATTTAAGACCATAAATTATACTGAATTTTATAATATCATTTTTCGTTCAAAGAATCGCAGTGCAATAGCCGACTACGCGTTGGAACTGCTGTGTCTGTTATATATATATATTGTTATATGCATTCAGTCTACGCATGCGTAACAATGAATTTGCTAGATTTTGCTTATATTTATTTAAGTATTGAGCTGATATATAGAAATACGCAATCTGCGAATGCGCCACGATTTGCATAAATAGCCGGGACAGCGGTTCCATTTCTCAGTCTACCCGCATCCTTCAAAGCAGAAAGGTCGATAAGTAAGAAAAATTTAAGACCATAAATTATACTGAATTTTATAATATCATTTTTCGTTCAAAGAATCGCAGTGCAATAGCCGACTACGCGTTGGAACTGCTGTGTCTGTTATATATATATATATATTCTTATATGCTTGCAGACTACGCATACGTAACAATGAATTTGCTGGATTTTGCTTATATTTATTTAAGTATTGAGCTGATATATAGAAATACGCAATCTGCGAATGCGCCACGATTTGTATAAATAGCCGGGACAGCGGTTCCATTTCTCAGTCTACCCGCACCCTTCAAAGCAGAAAGGTCGATACGTAAGAAAAATTTAAGACCATAAATTATACTGAATTTTATAATATCATTTTTCGTTCAAAGAATCGCAGTGCAATAGCCGACTACGTGTTGGAACTGCTGTGTCTGTTATATATATTGTTATATGCATGCAGTCTACGCATGCGTAACAATGAATTTGCTAGATTTTGCTTATAGTTATTTAAGTATTGAGCTGATATATAGAAATACGCAATCTGCGAATGCGCCACGATTTGCATAAATAGCCGGGACAGCGGTTCCATTTCTCAGTCTACCCGCACTCTTCAAAGCAGAAAGGTCGATAAGTAAGAAAAATTTTAGACCATAAATTTTATTGAATTTTATAATATCATTTTTCGTTCTAAGAATCGCAGTGCAATAGCCGACTACGCGTTGGAAATGCTGTGTAGGTTATACATATTGTTATATGCCTGCAGTCTAGGCATGCGTAACAATGAATTTGCTAGATTTTGCTTATATTTATTTAAGTATTGTGCTGATATATAGAGATAAGCAATCTGCGCATGCGCCACGATTTGCATAAATAGCCGGGACAGCGGTTCTATTTCACAGTCTGCATTCACCCTTTGAAACAGAAATGTCGATAAGTATGACAAATTTGAGACCATAATTATTTTTGAAATTTATAATATCATTTTTCGTTCTAAGAATCGCAGTGCAATGGCCGACTACGCGTTGGAAATGCTGTGTAGGTTATATATATTGTTATATGCTTGCAGACTACGCATACGTAACAATGAATTTGCTGGATTTTGCTTATATTTATTTAAGTATTGAGCTGATATATAGAAATACGCAATCTGCGAATGCGCCACGATTTGCATAAATAGCCGGGACAGCGGTTCCATTTCTCAGTCTACCCGCACCCTTCAAAGCAGAAAGGTCGATAAGTAAGAAAAATTTAAGACCATAAATTATACTGAATTTTATAATATCATTTATTGTTCAAAGAATCGCAGTGCAATAGCCAGCTACGCGTTGGAAATGCTGTGTAGGTTATATATATTGTTATATGCTTGCAGACTACGCATGCGTAACAATGAATTTGCTGGATTTTGCTTATATTTATTTAAGTATTGAGCTGATATATAGAAATACGCAATCTGCGCATGCGCCACGATTTGGATAAATAGCTAGGACAGCGGTTTCGCTTCTCAGTCTGCCCTCACCCTTATATATATATATATATTGTTATATGCTTGCAGACTACGCATACGTAACAATGAATTTGCTGGATTTTGCTTATATTTATTTAAGTATTGAGCTGATATATAGAAATACGCAATCTGCGAATGCGCCACGATTTGCATAAATAGCCGGGACAGCGGTTCCATTTCTCAGTCTACCCGCACCCTTCAAAGCAGAAAGGTCGATAAGTAAGAAAAATTTAAGACCATAAATTATACTGAATTTTATAATATCATTTATTGTTCAAAGAATCGCAGTGCAATAGCCAGCTACGCGTTGGAAATGCTGTGTAGGTTATACATATTGTTATATGCTTGCAGTCTACGCATGCGTAACAATGAATTTGCTAGATTTTGCTTATAGTTATTTAAGTATTGAGCTGATATATAGAAATACGCAATCTGCGAATGCGCCACGATTTGCATAAATAGCCGGGACAGCGGTTCCATTTCTCAGTCTACCCGCACCCTTCAAAGCAGAAAGGTCGATAAGTAAGAAAAATTTAAGACCATAAATTATACTGAATTTTATAATATCATTTTTCGTTCAAAGAATCGCAGTGCAATAGCCGACTACGCGTTGGAACTGCTGTGTCTGTTATATATATATATTGTTATATGCATTCAGTCTACGCATGCGTAACAATGAATTTGCTAGATTTTGCTTATATTTATTTAAGTATTGAGCTGATATATAGAAATACGC
>OX424576.1:85758657-85766157 GCA_949152435.1 Gastracanthus pulcherrimus
CAGCGGTTCCATTTCTCAGTCTACCCGCACCCTTCAAAGCAGAAAGGTCGATAAGTAAGAAAAATTTAAGACCATAAATTATACTGAATTTTATAATATCATTTATTGTTCAAAGAATCGCAGTGCAATAGCCAGCTACGCGTTGGAAATGCTGTGTAGGTTATATATATTGTTATATGCTTGCAGACTACGCATGCGTAACAATGAATTTGCTGGATTTTGCTTATATTTATTTAAGTATTGAGCTGATATATAGAAATACGCAATCTGCGAATGCGCCACGATTTGCATAAATAGCCGGGACAGCGGTTCCATTTCTCAGTCTACCCGCACCCTTCAAAGCAGAAAGGTCGATAAGTAAGAAAAATTTAAGACCATAAATTATACTGAATTTTATAATATCATTTTTCGTTCAAAGAATCGCAGTGCAATAGCCGACTACGCGTTGGAATTGCTGTGTCTGTTATATATATATATTGTTATATGCATTCAGTCTACGCATGCGTAACAATGAATTTGCTAGATTTTGCTTATATTTATTTAAGTATTGAGCTGATATATAGAAATACGCAATCTGCGAATGCGCCACGATTTGCATAAATAGCCGGGACAGCGGTTCCATTTCTCAGTCTACCCGCACCCTTCAAAGCAGAAAGGTCGATAAGTAAGAAAAATTTAAGACCATAAATTATACTGAATTTTATAATATCATTTTTCGTTCAAAGAATCGCAGTGCAATAGCCGACTACGCGTTGGAACTGCTGTGTCTGTTATATATATATATATATTCTTATATGCTTGCAGACTACGCATACGTAACAATGAATTTGCTGGATTTTGCTTATATTTATTTAAGTATTGAGCTGATATATAGAAATACGCAATCTGCGAATGCGCCACGATTTGCATAAATAGCCGGGACAGCGGTTCCATTTCTCAGTCTACCCGCACCCTTCAAAGCAGAAAGGTCGATAAGTAAGAAAAATTTAAGACCATAAATTATACTGAATTTTATAATATCATTTTTCGTTCAAAGAATCGCAGTGCAATAGCCGACTACGTGTTGGAACTGCTGTGTCTGTTATATATATTGTTATATGCATGCAGTCTACGCATGCGTAACAATGAATTTGCTAGATTTTGCTTATAGTTATTTAAGTATTGAGCTGATATATAGAAATACGCAATCTGCGAATGCGCCACGATTTGCATAAATAGCCGGGACAGCGGTTCCATTTCTCAGTCTACCCGCACTCTTCAAAGCAGAAAGGTCGATAAGTAAGAAAAATTTTAGACCATAAATTTTATTGAATTTTATAATATCATTTTTCGTTCTAAGAATCGCAGTGCAATAGCCGACTACGCGTTGGAAATGCTGTGTAGGTTATACATATTGTTATATGCCTGCAGTCTAGGCATGCGTAACAATGAATTTGCTAGATTTTGCTTATATTTATTTAAGTATTGTGCTGATATATAGAGATAAGCAATCTGCGCATGCGCCACGATTTGCATAAATAGCCGGGACAGCGGTTCTATTTCACAGTCTGCATTCACCCTTTGAAACAGAAATCTCGATAAGTATGACAAATTTGAGACCATAATTATTTTTGAAATTTATAATATCATTTTTCGTTCTAAGAATCGCAGTGCAATGGCCGACTACGCGTTGGAAATGCTGTGTAGGTTATATATATTGTTATATGCTTGCAGACTACGCATACGTAACAATGAATTTGCTGGATTTTGCTTATATTTATTTAAGTATTGAGCTGATATATAGAAATACGCAATCTGCGAATGCGCCACGATTTGCATAAATAGCCGGGACAGCGGTTCCATTTCTCAGTCTACCCGCACCCTTCAAAGCAGAAAGGTCGATAAGTAAGAAAAATTTAAGACCATAAATTATACTGAATTTTATAATCTCATTTATTGTTCAAAGAATCGCAGTGCAATAGCCAGCTACGCGTTGGAAATGCTGTGTAGGTTATATATATTGTTATATGCTTGCAGACTACGCATGCGTAACAATGAATTTGCTGGATTTTGCTTATATTTATTTAAGTATTGAGCTGATATATAGAAATACGCAATCTGCGCATGCGCCACGATTTGGATAAATAGCTAGGACAGCGGTTTCGCTTCTCAGTCTGCCCTCACCCTTATATATATATATATATATATTGTTATATGCTTGCAGACTACGCATACGTAACAATGAATTTGCTGGATTTTGCTTATATTTATTTAAGTATTGAGCTGATATATAGAAATACGCAATCTGCGAATGCGCCACGATTTGCATAAATAGCCGGGACAGCGGTTCCATTTCTCAGTCTACCCGCACCCTTCAAAGCAGAAAGGTCGATAAGTAAGAAAAATTTAAGACCATAAATTATACTGAATTTTATAATATCATTTATTGTTCAAAGAATCGCAGTGCAATAGCCAGCTACGCGTTGGAAATGCTGTGTAGGTTATACATATTGTTATATGCTTGCAGTCTACGCATGCGTAACAATGAATTTGCTGGATTTTGCTTATATTTATTTAAGTATTGAGCTGATATATAGAAATACGCAATCTGCGCATGCACCACGATTTGCATAAATAGCTAGGATAGCGATTTCGCTTCTCAGTCTGCCCTCACCTTTCAACGCAGAAAGGTCGATAAATAAGAAAAATTTTAGACCATAAATATTACTTAATTTTATAATATCATTTATCGTTCTAAGAATCGCAGTGCAATAGCCGACTACGCGTTGGAACTGCTGTGTCGGTTATATATATTGTTATATGCCTGCAGTCTACGCATACGTAACAAAGAATTTGCTAGATTTTGCTTATATTTATTTAAGTATTGAGCTGATATATAGAAATACGCAATCTGCGCATGCACCACGATTTGCATAAATAGCTAGGATAGCGAATTCGCTTCTCAGTCTGCCCTCACCTTTAAACGCAGAAAGGTCGATAAGTAAGAAAAATTTTAGACCATAAATTTTATTGAATTTTATAATATCATTATTCGTTCTAAGAATCGCAGTGCAATAGCCGACTACGCGTTGGAAATGCTGTGTAGGTTATACATATTGTTATATGCCTGCAGTCTACGCATGCGTAACAATGAATTTGCTAGATTTTGCTTATATTTATTTAAGTATTGTGCTGATATATAGAGATAAGCAATCTGTGCATGCGCCACGATTTGCATAAATAGCTGGGACAGCGGTTCCATTTCTCAGTCTGCCCTCACCCTTTGAACCAGAAATGTCGATCAGTATGACAAATTTTAGACCATAAATTTTATTGAATTTTATAATATCATTTTTCGTTCTAAGAATCGCAGTGCAATAGCCGACTACGCGTTGGAAATGCTGTGTAGGTTATACATATTGTTATATGCTTGCAGTCTACGCATGCGTAACAATGAATTTGCTGGATTTTGCTTATATTTATTTAAGTATTGAGCTGATATATAGAAATACGCAATCTGCGCATGCACCAGTATTGCATAAATAGCTAGGATAGCGATTTCGCTTCTCAGTCTGCCCTCACCTTTCAACGCAGAAAGGTCGATAAGTAAGAAAAATTTTAGACCATAAATATTACTTAATTTTATAATATCATTTATCGTTCTAAGAATCGCAGTGCAATAGCCGACTACGCATTGAAAATGCCGTGCAGGTTATATATATATATATATATATATATATATATATATATATATATATATATATATATTGTTATATGCTTGCAGACTACGCATACGTAACAATGAATTTGCTGGATTTTGCTTATATTTATTTAAGTATTGAGCTGATATATAGAAATACGCAATCTGCGAATGCGCCACGATTTGCATAAATAGCCGGGACAGCGGTTCCATTTCTCAGTCTACCCGCACCCTTCAAAGCAGAAAGGTCGATAAGTAAGAAAAATTTAAGACCATAAATTATACTGAATTTTATAATATCATTTATTGTTCAAAGAATCGCAGTGCAATAGCCAGCTACGCGTTGGAAATGCTGTGTAGGTTATATATATTGTTATATGCTTGCAGACTACGCATGCGTAACAATGAATTTGCTGGATTTTGCTTATATTTATTTAAGTATTGAGCTGATATATAGAAATACGCAATCTGCGCATGCGCCACGATTTGGATAAATAGCTAGGACAGCGGTTTCGCTTCTCAGTCTGCCCTCACCCTTCAAAGCAGAAAGGTCGATAAGTAAGAAAAATTTTAGACCATAAATTTTATTGAATTTTATAATATCATTTTTCGTTCTAAGAATCGCAGTGCAATAGCCGACTACGCGTTGGAAATGCTGTGTAGGTTATACATATTGTTATATGCTTGCAGTCTACGCATGCGTAACAATGAATTTGCTGGATTTTGCTTATATTTATTTAAGTATTGAGCTGATATATAGAAATACGCAATCTGCGCATGCACCACGATTTGCATAAATAGCTAGGATAGCGATTTCGCTTCTCAGTCTGCCCTCACCTTTCAACGCAGAAAGGTCGATAAATAAGAAAAATTTTAGACCATAAATATTACTTAATTTTATAATATCATTTATCGTTCTAAGAATCGCAGTGCAATAGCCGACTACGCATTGAAAATGCCGTGCAGGTTATATATATATATATATATATATATATATATATATATATATATATATATATATATATATATATATATATATATATATATATATTGTTATATGCTTGCAGACTACGCATACGTAACAATGAATTTGCTGGATTTTGCTTATATTTATTTAAGTATTGAGCTGATATATAGAAATACGCAATCTGCGAATGCGCCACGATTTGCATAAATAGCCGGGACAGCGGTTCCATTTCTCAGTCTACCCGCACCCTTCAAAGCAGAAAGGTCGATAAGTAAGAAAAATTTAAGACCATAAATTATACTGAATTTTATAATATCATTTTTCGTTCAAAGAATCGCAGTGCAATAGCCGACTACGCGTTGGAATTGCTGTGTCTGTTATATATATATTGTTATATGCATTCAGTCTACGCATGCGTAACAATGAATTTGCTAGATTTTGCTTATATTTATTTAAGTATTGAGCTGATATATAGAAATACGCAATCTGCGAATGCGCCACGATTTGCATAAATAGCCGGGACAGCGGTTCCATTTCTCAGTCTACCCGCACCCTTCAAAGCAGAAAGGTCGATAAGTAAGAAAAATTTAAGACCATAAATTATACTGAATTTTATAATATCATTTTTCGTTCAAAGAATCGCAGTGCAATAGCCGACTACGCGTTGGAACTGCTGTGTCTGTTATATATATATATATTCTTATATGCTTGCAGACTACGCATACGTAACAATGAATTTGCTGGATTTTGCTTATATTTATTTAAGTATTGAGCTGATATATAGAAATACGCAATCTGCGAATGCGCCACGATTTGCATAAATAGCCGGGACAGCGGTTCCATTTCTCAGTCTACCCGCACCCTTCAAAGCAGAAAGGTCGATAAGTAAGAAAAATTTAAGACCATAAATTATACTGAATTTTATAATATCATTTTTCGTTCAAAGAATCGCAGTGCAATAGCCGACTACGTGTTGGAACTGCTGTGTCTGTTATATATATTGTTATATGCATGCAGTCTACGCATGCGTAACAATGAATTTGCTAGATTTTGCTTATAGTTATTTAAGTATTGAGCTGATATATAGAAATACGCAATCTGCGAATGCGCCACGATTTGCATAAATAGCCGGGACAGCGGTTCCATTTCTCAGTCTACCCGCACTCTTCAAAGCAGAAAGGTCGATAAGTAAGAAAAATTTTAGACCATAAATTTTATTGAATTTTATAATATCATTTTTCGTTCTAAGAATCGCAGTGCAATAGCCGACTACGCGTTGGAAATGCTGTGTAGGTTATACATATTGTTATATGCCTGCAGTCTAGGCATGCGTAACAATGAATTTGCTAGATTTTGCTTATATTTATTTAAGTATTGTGCTGATATATAGAGATAAGCAATCTGCGCATGCGCCACGATTTGCATAAATAGCCGGGACAGCGGTTCTATTTCACAGTCTGCATTCACCCTTTGAAACAGAAATCTCGATAAGTATGACAAATTTGAGACCATAATTATTTTTGAAATTTATAATATCATTTTTCGTTCTAAGAATCGCAGTGCAATGGCCGACTACGCGTTGGAAATGCTGTGTAGGTTATATATATTGTTATATGCTTGCAGACTACGCATACGTAACAATGAATTTGCTGGATTTTGCTTATATTTATTTAAGTATTGAGCTGATATATAGAAATACGCAATCTGCGAATGCGCCACGATTTGCATAAATAGCCGGGACAGCGGTTCCATTTCTCAGTCTACCCGCACCCTTCAAAGCAGAAAGGTCGATAAGTAAGAAAAATTTAAGACCATAAATTATACTGAATTTTATAATATCATTTATTGTTCAAAGAATCGCAGTGCAATAGCCGACTACGCGTTGGAAATGCTGTGTAGGTTATATATATTGCTATATGCTTGCAGACTACGCATACGTAACAATGAATTTGCTGGATTTTGCTTATATTTATTTAAGTATTGAGCTGATATATAGAAATACGCAATCTGCGCATGCCCCACGATTTGGATAAATAGCTAGGACAGCGGTTTCGCTTCTCAGTCTGCCCTCACCCTTCAAAGCAGAAAGGTCGATAAGTAAGAAAAATTTTAGACCATAAATTATACTGAATTTTATACTATCATTTTTCGTTCAAAGAATCGCAGTGCAATAGCCGACTACGCGTTGGAACTGCTGTGTCTGTTATATATATATATATATTCTTATATGCTTGCAGACTACGCATACGTAACAATGAATTTGCTGGATTTTGCTTATATTTATTTAAGTATTGAGCTGATATATAGAAATACGCAATCTGCGAATGCGCCACGATTTGCATAAATAGCCGGGACAGCGGTTCCATTTCTCAGTCTACCCGCACCCTTCAAAGCAGAAAGGTCGATAAGTAAGAAAAATTTAAGACCATAAATTATACTGAATTTTATACTATCATTTTTCGTTCAAAGAATCGCAGTGCAATAGCCGACTACGCGTTGGAACTGCTGTGTCTGTTATATATATATATATATATATATATTCTTATATGCTTGCAGACTACGCATACGTAACAATGAATTTGCTGGATTTTGCTTATATTTATTTAAGTATTGAGCTGATATATAGAAATACGCTATCTGCGAATGCGCCACGATTTGCATAAATAGCCGGGACAGCGGTTCCATTTCTCAGTCTACCCGCACCCTTCAAAGCAGAAAGGTCGATAAGTAAGAAAAATTTAAGACCATAAATTATACTGAATTTTATAATATCATTTTTCGTTCAAAGAATCGCAGTGCAATAGCCGACTACGTGTTGGAACTGCTGTGTCTGTTATATATATTGTTATATGCA
>OX424576.1:85768657-85778657 GCA_949152435.1 Gastracanthus pulcherrimus
TGCAATAGCCGACTACGCGTTGGAAATGCTGTGTAGGTTATACATATTGTTATATGCCTGCAGTCTAGGCATGCGTAACAATGAATTTGCTAGATTTTGCTTATATTTATTTAAGTATTGTGCTGATATATAGAGATAAGCAATCTGCGCATGCGCCACGATTTGCATAAATAGCCGGGACAGCGGTTCTATTTCACAGTCTGCATTCACCCTTTGAAACAGAAATGTCGATAAGTATGACAAATTTGAGACCATAATTATTTTTGAAATTTATAATATCATTTTTCGTTCTAAGAATCGCAGTGCAATGGCCGACTACGCGTTGGAAATGCTGTGTAGGTTATATATATTGTTATATGCTTGCAGACTACGCATACGTAACAATGAATTTGCTGGATTTTGCTTATATTTATTTAAGTATTGAGCTGATATATAGAAATACGCAATCTGCGAATGCGCCACGATTTGCATAAATAGCCGGGACAGCGGTTCCATTTCTCAGTCTACCCGCACCCTTCAAAGCAGAAAGGTCGATAAGTAAGAAAAATTTAAGACCATAAATTATACTGAATTTTATAATATCATTTATTGTTCAAAGAATCGCAGTGCAATAGCCGACTACGCGTTGGAAATGCTGTGTAGGTTATATATATTGCTATATGCTTGCAGACTACGCATACGTAACAATGAATTTGCTGGATTTTGCTTATATTTATTTAAGTATTGAGCTGATATATAGAAATACGCAATCTGCGCATGCCCCACGATTTGGATAAATAGCTAGGACAGCGGTTTCGCTTCTCAGTCTGCCCTCACCCTTCAAAGCAGAAAGGTCGATAAGTAAGAAAAATTTTAGACCATAAATTTTATTGAATTTTATAATATCATTTTTCGTTCTAAGAATCGCAGTGCAATAGCCGACTACGCGTTAGAAATGCTGTGTAGGTTATACATATTGTTATATGCTTGCAGTCTACGCATGCGTAACAATGAATTTGCTGGATTTTGCTTATATTTATTTAAGTATTGAGCTGATATATAGAAATACGCAATCTGCGCATGCACCACGATTTGCATAAATAGCTAGGATAGCGATTTCGCTTCTCAGTCTGCCCTCACCTTTCAACGCAGAAAGGTCGATAAGTAAGAAAAATTTTAGACCATAAATATTACTTAATTTTATAATATCATTTATCGTTCTAAGAATCGCAGTGCAATAGCCAGCTACGCGTTGGAAATGCTGTGCAGGTTATATATATATATATATATATATATATATATATATTGTTATATGCTTGCAGACTACGCATACGTAAGAATGAATTTGCTAGATTTTGCTTATATTTATTTAAGTATTGAGCTGATATATAGAAATACGCATTCTGCGAATGCGCCACGATTTGCATAAATAGCCGGGACAGCGGTTCCATTTCTCAGTCTACCCGCACCCTTCAAAGCAGAAAGGTCGATAAGTAAGAAAAATTTAAGACCATAAATTATACTGAATTTTATAATATCATTTTTCGTTCAAAGAATCGCAGTGCAATAGCCGACTACGCGTTGGAACTGCTGTGTCTGTTATATATATATATATTCTTATATGCTTGCAGACTACGCATACGTAACAATGAATTTGCTGGATTTTGCTTATATTTATTTAAGTATTGAGCTGATATATAGAAATACGCAATCTGCGAATGCGCCACGATTTGCATAAATAGCCGGGACAGCGGTTCCATTTCTCAGTCTACCCGCACCCTTCAAAGCAGAAAGGTCGATAAGTAAGAAAAATTTAAGACCATAAATTATACTGAATTTTATAATATCATTTTTCGTTCAAAGAATCGCAGTGCAATAGCCGACTACGTGTTGGAACTGCTGTGTCTGTTATATATATTGTTATATGCATGCAGTCTACGCATGCGTAACAATGAATTTGCTAGATTTTGCTTATAGTTATTTAAGTATTGAGCTGATATATAGAAATACGCAATCTGCGAATGCGCCACGATTTGCATAAATAGCCGGGACAGCGGTTCCATTTCTCAGTCTACCCGCACTCTTCAAAGCAGAAAGGTCGATAAGTAAGAAAAATTTTAGACCATAAATTTTATTGAATTTTATAATATCATTTTTCGTTCTAAGAATCGCAGTGCAATAGCCGACTACGCGTTGGAAATGCTGTGTAGGTTATACATATTGTTATATGCCTGCAGTCTAGGCATGCGTAACAATGAATTTGCTAGATTTTGCTTATATTTATTTAAGTATTGTGCTGATATATAGAGATAAGCAATCTGCGCATGCGCCACGATTTGCATAAATAGCCGGGACAGCGGTTCTATTTCACAGTCTGTCATCTTATATCACTGTTTCGCTCATAGTCCATTAGGTATGTTCACTTGATGACATATAGCCAACAATGCGGGAACGCTATTATTAAATTTACCATGAGTTATTTTGAATAAAATATAATATGTGCAATCATTTTAAATTATTGAAAATTAACCCAAAAATTATTCACATGCTAAGCTATCTAATCAATGCTCAACCTACTAAACACGCAACCAAAAAGTATTTTATTTTAACTAATAGAGATTGTGTGATTAAAAACTAATCGTAAATTGTAATTTATTTGGTCAACATACAATTTTGAAGAATTTAACTCTATCAGACCAAATGTACATTCTAATGTACATAACCAAAAAACGTAGATATTCATAAATCACGAAAAAAAGTCGTTTCCTTTGCAAATTCCGTTCTGGGTTAAAAATACGTCAAAATAATAAAGCAAATACTCTTTCATATTTTATGGTTTTGAATTCTTTAATAGACAAATACGCTGAAATTTTCGCGGTACTTCTTATCATTATGAGGTTATTTTTGCTAAATTCATAATTTTTATCTGTGTATTCTATCAACAACAGTATATGAAAATGTAATACATGCAATCAATTTTAGTGTATATTTTATTAACTTCAGTGTAAAAGATTGTCTATTTAAAAATTGTTGAAAAAATTTAAAACATACTGTATTTCATGTTTACAGTAAAATATAAAAAATAAAAATACTATCGTATATATTATATTTCTACATTTTATACTCTTTGTCATTAAAGCTGAAAAATTAGCAAAAATAACCTCAAAAAAATAACAAGAATAGCCGAGTTTCAGCATATTTTTTTATTCAAAAATTTCAAAACCATACAATCTGAAACATTTTCTACTTTATTTGTTTCACGTGTCTTTTAAATTCTCCAAAAGTGTACCATGGTCAAATAAATTACAATTTACTATTACATTGTTTATGATCATGCGTTCTTCATAAATGAAAATAAAATACTTGTTGGTTGCGCGTTTAGTAGGGCGGACGTTAATTTGATAGTGTAGCATGTGAACAATTTTTGGGTTATTTTTTAATTATATTAAATGATTGCACATATTTTATTTTATTGAAAATAAATCATGGTAAATTTGAACGAGTTCCCGCAGTGTTCGATATATGTCATCACGTGAACATACCTAATAGAGATATAATGCCAAATCACTCAACGTGCTATGGGCACGGCCATTGAGTTATTGGGTTATTTTTTACAAGGATTAAACAGATACGAGGGAAAATGACTAAACGTGCTGTGGGGGCGGTTATTGGGTTATTGAGTTATTTTTCCCAGGAGTTAAACTAATAAGGGGAAAGTACTCAATGCGCTGCGAGGGTAGTCATTGGGTTATTGGGTTATCTTTTGTGGGGTTTAAAGTGATACGGGGAAACTGACTTAACGTTTTGCGAGGGTGGTCATTGGGTTTCTGGGTTATTTATTGCAGGAGTTCAACTGATAAGGGGAAAAGTACTCAACGCGCTGTGTGGACGGTCATTGGGTTATTGTGCTATTGTTTGCAATGATTAAACAGATACGGGGAAACATGACTCATCGCGCTACGGGAGCGGTTATTGGGTTATTCGGTTATTTTTTACAATGATTAAACGGATACGGGAAAACATGATTAAACGTGATACGGGAGTGGTCCTCGTGTTATTGGGTTATTTTGGACCGTGATTAATCGGATACGGGGAAACGTAACGTAACATGCTGCGGGAGCGGTCATTTGGTTATTGGGTTATTTTTTATAATGATTAAACCTATGCGGGGGGAAATTACTAACGTGCTTTGCGGGCGGACATTAGGTTATTGAGTTATTTTTTGCAAGAGGTTAAACCGATACGAGGGAAAAATACTCAACGCGCTGCGGAGGCGATCACTGTGTTATTGGGTCATGTTTTGCAGGAGTTAAACCGATACGGGGTATAATCAGTCTACGTTCTGTGGGGGCGGTCGTAAGGATATTGGGTTAGTTTTTGCGGTGCTTAAACCTATATGGGGGAAACTTCCTGCGGGGGCGGTCATTGGGTTATTTTTGCAGAGGTTAAACCGATGCGGGGGAAAATACTCCACGTGCTGCATGTGCAGACATTGGGTTTTTCGGTTATTTTTTTGCAGGTGTTAAATCGATACGGGGGAAAATGACTTAACGTGATGTTAGAGTAGTCATTGGGTTATCGGGTTATTTTTTTCAGGAATTAAGCCAATACGGGGTAAAATCACTCTACGCTCTGTGGGGGCGGTCGTTAGTTTATTGGGTTATCTTTTGCGGGGTTTAAGCTGATACGGCGGAAAGAGACTTAACTTGCTGCGGGGGCGGTCATTGGGTTATTTTTTACAAGGATATATATACTGGGGAAAATTACTCAACGTACTGCATGGGCGATTATTGGGTTATTAGATTATTTTTTACAATGATTAAACCTATAGGGTGGGGGCGGGGGGGTATGCAACGCACTGCGGGGTCGGTCATTGGATTGTTGATTTTTTTTTTAAGAGTTAAACCGTAAGGTGAAAATTACTCAACGAGCTGCAGGGGCGGTCATTGGATTATTGTGAAATTGTTTGCAGGGGTTAAATCTATATGGGGGAAAATGACTTAACGTGGCTGCGTGGGAGGTCATTGGGTGATTTGATTATTTTTTGAAGGGGTGTAAACTGATACGGGGGAAACTGATTTAATGCTCTGAGTGGGCGGTCAGTAGGTTATTGTGTTATTGTTTTCAATGATCAAACGGACACGGGAAACATGACCCAACGTACTACGAGAGCGGTCGTAGTGTTATTGGATTATTTTTGACAATGATTAAGCCTATACGGGGAAAATGACTTAACGTGCTGCGTGAGCAGTCATTGTGTTTTCTGTTTTTTCTTGCACGAATTAAATCGATGGGTTGGATGATCACTCTACGCTCTGCCGGGGCGGTCGTTAGGTTGTTGGGTTATTTTTGCACGGGTTAAACCGATATGGGGGAAAATTACTTAACGTTCTGCGTGGGCGGTAATTGAGTTATTTTTTACAATGATTAAACGGATTCGGGTGAAAATGACTTAACGTACTGCGGGGGCAGTCATTACGTTATTGGATTATTTTTTGTAGCTGTTGAACCGATACGGGGGATAATGACTTTAGCGGGCTGCGGGGGTCTTGTGTTATTGGTATATTTTTTTCAAGGTTCAAACCGATACGGGGGGAATGACTTAACGTGCTGCGTGTGCGATCATTGGGTAACTGGGTTACTTATTTGAGTTATTAAACTTTGTGTATCCCGAGTATTACGTATGTTCTCTTCCGACATATGGCGGACAGTTCGGGAATACGTTGAAATTTGGTGTGACTCATTTGCAATAAAATTAATTATGTGCAATCATTGTTAATAGTTAAAACATAACCAAAAAACTGTTGAAATGCTTAGCTATAAATTTAACGTACAACCTACTAAACGTGTAACCAAAAACTGTTATTTTTTAATTCATGAATTAGGCGTGATCAAAAACTATTCTCATAAATCGTAATTTATTTCACCAGGATACAATTACGGAGATTTTAAGAAATACGTTAAACGTATATAGCAAATATTTTATATTTTATGGTTTTTAATTTTTCCATAATCAAATACGCTGAAATGCATCCGTTTTCTTATATGTTTAGGTTATTTGTATATTTATATGTAAAAATATAATACATACGAGAATTGTTTTAGTTCTTTTATTACTCTAAATATGAAGATTTCTCTTTTTTAATTTTATGAAAAATATTTAAAAATGTAAAGTTATATTTAAACTAATTCAATATTCATTTTTTTCCCTAATTAAAGTAGATATTTAGTAATTACCCTAATCATAGGGCTGGGTAGTCTACTAATTAGTAGATTTACCCTACTTGAAATTTGAATCTGTGAGAAACTGTGAAAAACTTTGAAAAACTATTACAAATGTGAGAAAAAGTGTGTAAAACCATGATATTTTGTAAAAAACTGTGAAATTAGGCTTATATTTGGAACAAGATTTTAAAAAATATTACAGAATATTTTATAAATTTTGTCACAGTTTTTACAGTTGTTCACAGCTCTTCACAATTTCTCACATATTATCACAATTTCTCATAATTGTCATTTCCTTTATATAATAGATTGCAACGATGAAAAGTGAGAAAATGTGAAAAATTGAAAAAATTTATTAAACATTGTGAAACTTTTATCCGATAAAATACCTGTTGTTTATAAGTGTGAGAAACTGAGAAAAACTGAAAGACTGTGAATAAATGTGGATATTTGTTTGTCACAGATGTCCACATGTATGTGTATTTTCACACTTTTTTTACACTTTCTCACATTTTTTTCACCGTTTTGCAGTTTTTCACAGTTCTCATTTCCACTAGGGTACCACACATAATCTCAACAAATTAATAAGCACGGTCGGCGTTTCAGCATATTTATTTATAAAAGACAAGTCAAAATCATAAAATATTCAACATTATTTGCCTTAAGGGAGATCCCTACTCTTTTTTTTTAAATTACTCCTTAATTTCAAAATTTTTTAAATTTTCATGTATGTTTATATAACCAGGAATGAAAGTATTTTGAAAAATTTTTGCCGATTTTTCTGTATATATATATATACACTCCCCAACAAAATTAACGCAACACCTAATTCTGACTAAAGAAGGGCGCAAATTCGAAGATCGATATCTCAGATAAAAAATGTCGTAAGGGGGTAAATTTTTTTTAAATTAAAGGCTGAAGACTCTACTTTAAGATAGTGGAACTCGATTTTCGACTTGACGCAACCCCTACTTACGTGACCTTGAAATTCAAGGTCATTTTTTAAAGCTCAAAAATCGTAAACTTTCGCTGTGCGCCCGCGCGTGGTTGATTTTTTTTCGATAATTCTGATCATAGCATCTTAAAGTACAACCCTCCCCGTTAATTTAAAAATAATTGACCCGCTACGATTGTTTTTAACAATTTTACGGCGTTTTAACAATTGTATTAAAAAAATGCGTTTTTTCGTGAAAAATTTGATAATTTCGATCCACCCTACGATTGAATCAGCGGTGTAGAATGACTCCACTTCGTAGATCGATATCTCAGGTTGAAAATGCCATATGCACGGGTTCGAATGTTATTTCTTGGTTGATTCTGATGAAATCGAAATGGAAAACTCGTATACAAAAGAAACGAATGTTACCGTCGACTTTAGCGTTATCCAATAAACACCACGAGAAGGTAGTCGATCGGGTTTAGCTTATCATGTGTGTATTTGTGTGTGTGCGTGTGTGTGTGGTGGGGAGGCTTAAAAGGGCCGATTACTAATTGTTCAGAAAGCCCTTCATATCTTATGTTGCCACTTCGGCGTCGAATAACCTCAGCTAATCTTGCAGGCATATTAATGCAAGCTCTTATCATGTCTTGAGGTATCTCGTGCCATATCTCATTTAGAGCTAGCCCCAGTTCCTCAGGATTCCTTGGCTGTCTCTCCCTACTGTGCAATCGTCTACCCATCATGTCCCATACATGTTCAATTGGATTAAGATCCGGACTATTCAATGGATGCGGCAGTGTCTCCAAGTGGTGTTCTCGGATGTAAGCCTGAGTATTTCTTGCGGAATAGGGAGGTGCATTATCTTGCATGAAAATAAAATTTGGACCTATGCGGCGACTCATTGGAAGCACGTGAGGCTCCAAAATTTCATCGATGTAGCGTCTAGCTGTTAACCCGGGAGGTGAAACCACAATAAGATCAGTGCGATCGTTTAAAGAGATTCCTCCCCATACCATGACGGATCCACGGGAAAAAATTCTGGTCCATTGAATATGGTTTGGCTCAAAACGCTCCCTCCTACGACGTCAAATTCGTATTCGAGCATCATTACCATACAGGCAAAATCGTGACTCGGCTGTGAACAAGACGTTCCTCCACTGTCTAACCATCCATTGTCCATAAGTTCTAGCATAGTACAGACCAGATCTACGATATCTTGCAAATTCACGATCTTAAGCCTGCTTCGTGGAAACGTCTTCTTACTGTTTGCAAACTGATTTGCCTGTGTGGCAAGGCATCGTTATGAATTTGTTGCGCATTTATTACCGGTCCTCGCGAGTATTTGTTACGCGTCTCCTACCTTGCCCCGTCATTCTGCGATAAGCACCGGTTTCATTGAATCGAGACAGAACTCGAGAAACAGTCGAAGAATGAACCCTCATTCATCTTGCTACCCCACGTCGACTAAGTCCAGCTTCAGAAAGTGCAACAATTTGCGCGGATTGAATTTCATTCAATGGAGGCATTTTTATTTTGCCAAGAAATCGATTTGAAAAGTTTTCAAACACTGCCGTAACAATTGAAACTCGTAGCCCTTAACTGAAAAAATTTAACAATTTCGCCAAACGGTATTTTTTAAAGAATGGTAGATTTGTAAAAGAACCGTATTCGTTAAAATTTGGACACGGTCAGAGATGGACTTGAAAATTTTTTTTACATTACTGATTTCAGGAAACAATATGCAACGGATGAAAAATTTGATAAATCTGTACACTTCCTATTTTTTAAGAGATATTCGATGTAAGATAAAAGTTATAAAATAATAACGTTTACAAATTTTAAGAATTTGTTTTTTATATTTAGCTTGAGTTAAATCTGATCGACTATCTCCTCAAGGTGCTTATTGGATAACGCTAAAGTTGACGGTAATATTCGTTTCGCTTGGATACGAGTTTTCCATTTCGATTAGATCAGAATCCACCAAGAAATAACATTCGAACCCGTGCATATGGCATTTTCAACCTGAGATATCGATCTCGAAGTCGAGTCATTCTACACCGCTGATTCCATCGTAGGGTGGATCGAAATTATCAAATTTTTCACGAAAAAACGCGTTTACTACTAGGAGCCGATCGGATTTCGATTCGAACGGATTTGAGATGTACATTCATGCCCGAATACCGCCACGCAACTCGATTTTATCGTCATTTTGGTCAAACCTATCGCTTCTTCCTGCCAACCGTGATGAGTTAATGCGCCTAACCTTATATTTTAAGGAGTAAAAATACTTACGAAATAATAATCAGCGCAATATCTATAAATAGCTAAATACAAGAAAATTATCCTTGGATAATTCATAAGGCCCACTTCGTTAAAACGTTCTTATTTCAATCCGTGTTTATTATCGCATTAACTCATCACGGTGGGCAGGAAGAAGCGATAGGTTTGACCAAAATGACGATAAAATCGAGTTGCGGGGCGGTATTCGGGCATGAATGTACATCTCAAATCCGTTCGAATCGAAATCCGATCGGTTCCTAGTAGTAAGTAAGCTGTTATGGGAAGACTAAACAAATGACGTCATCACTGCGCGACGTCTCTTATCTTATCTAATCTTAATGGTATGTTGATATGATGAGGTTATCTTAATTACTTTTTAATTGTTTATTTATATAAACAAATAGATAAGCAAGATAAGATATCTTAATGGTTTGTTTACATGATAAGGGTCAAAGTCACATACCAAAGGTTATTAAAATTGTTTGTTATTTAAATATTATCGATATTAATTATATAAAAAGCAATTAATTATTATCTTAATTGTTTATTTGCAAGATAAGGTTATCTTAATTGTTT